>VWPW01026054.1:393034-406282 GCA_013389825.1 Crypturellus undulatus | reverse complement strand
CTGCAGCACCATACAGCAAAGCACCTTTGTGTCTTCGCTCATAGCCAGATCTTTAAACCAGCTGGGGCAGCCCTTCACAGCAGAACCAGAGGAGTATCAGCACACCTTTGTACCACACACCTTCTAACTTGCAGGATGCACAGGATAACTCATTACACAAACAGAAGAAAAAACACAGCTCCGACAACTGAAAGCCCTTGAAAAATCTTTGCAGTGTTAATGTTGAGAGAATCTCCTGGCTTTGTATTTCCTCACTCACCTCATCTTTAATTCATGCAGTTAAAAAACCCTGTTTGAGAACTTTCCATACGAATTAAGGAAAGAAGCTCAGGAATAGAGGTTTCTTTATTTTTTTTTTCTAACAATAAAAAAATAAAACTAGTAAAAAGTACTTTTCAGGGGAATTTCTAAGACATTTTGAATAATATAAAATGCCTCTTCTGAAGGTTGCATTGCATTTAAATGCAGAGGCATTATCTGAAAACCTGTATGCACTACAGTGCATCATTTAGTTTAAGATAACTTGAAATATATAGGTGAACTTAGTTCACTTTCCAATTCCTTACTCAATACATGTTTTATACACAGTACCATTAAATGTCGCTGCACACTTTCATATCTCTCAGTTTCACTTCAAATAAAACCTAGCAGCTTTTTCATTAAGTTACATATGTAATACTTTATTTCTTTCTGCTACTCTAGAGCTTAGAAGTTGCTGTAAACTAGGAAGAGAGGGAACAGACACAGTTCAAGACTGTACACCCACTCCTGCTGCCAGGCAGAGCAGTCCTCCTCTGCAGTGGCCCATATATCTCCAAGGGCCACTCGAGAGCATCCCAACGCATCCCACCACACGGTTAAAGGATCCATTTAAGCATACAATGGAAAAGTAGCTAAAAGGGTGAGTTGCAGAATGGATCAACTGTTCAAGTAAATGAGGTGGGATTCGCGTCCTTACTCTCCAAAGCTTGTTGAAGTCACTACACCCTTTGCTTCATTTGAAGCACGGAAAGCACAGGTTTTCCTCAGTTGCTACAAGGTTCCTTTAGGGTGTAGAGCTCTGTTTAACATATAGTGAAACCTTGGGGCAAACATACAAACATCAGTTTCTCACTATCTGAACCTTCTTCCTGCGTCTTTTTTCCTTTCCCTACAAAACATTAATACAGACAACCGTAAGTATGAATATACATGGTGTGGCTAAACATGCCTTGTTCAGTTAATAAAAAAACTCTTAAAAGCCACAGATTAGAGAACTAAGCCACCAAATATCAGATGTACTTCTGCACACTCCTCATGCAGTGTCTGACTGCCAGAACCATTTAGTTCCCACTTCCTCACAGCAGGAAGGTGCAGACGGCAGCCTGCAGCCATCTGCCTTGGGGGCTGCTCCTGTCAGATCTCATGGCATTAAACAAAGTTGGGCTTGCTCAGCATTTGCAGGGAGAGCAGCTAGGGAGGCCCAGGACTCTGCAAATAGTGGTATGAGTCATCCAGTCACAGATGCTCCTCTGAGTCAGGAAGGGCCAGCGGTGCAGGCCAGGGTTCCCACCAAAGGGAAACACCTTTCAGTATATGTCAGAGAGGTTCAACTACTTGAAAGGACAAAAGGGGCCTTGGAACATGTTGCAAGAAGAGATGTGCTAGTTCTGCAGTCAACTCTATGGCTTCCCATGGGCAGCAGATCGCTAGGAGCAAGGACAACCTAAGCCCTGCTTCTAACCTTGTACAGGAAAAAGACATGAGCCTGAGCCAGGCCACGAGCAATGCTGAGGGCCTGGAAATAGATGGATAAAGAATTACGGTGGAACTGAAGGAGCAGCCAGCTGCGCAGTTCTGCACTTCCAAGGCAGGTTCCCTCCACTTAGTGAGACTGGAAAACAGGAATTGGGAAGGGAGAAAGGATGTCTTAATATGGCTACAACCAGAGAGGATGGAGAGAGAAAATATTCCCCCACCTGCTAGCTATGACACTTTCATATCCTGATTTGCCATAGTTGGCCTCTTACACAGGTTTAGTTCTCCAGGGTATTCCAGGCCTTCAGAGCAGCCAGGATGAACATTTTTAGTGACCACAAGCTTCACGAAGACACTGTGCAAAAAAGGAAGCGTGTCCACCTCAGGAGGTGGCTTGCTTCTGCCCGCTCCAAGAGCTTCCATCGGCTGAGGATAAGTGCAGAACAACCCCTACAAGGCCACGTTTAGCTGCACAGTTTAAAAACATTCTTCATTGTTCACTATATCCTGTCCCCAATTTTAGCTACTGAATCGGTGCCTTTTTGTTTTGGCAATCTGCACTGATATTAGCTTCCCTTTTGTATTGTCTTTTCCTGTTTGTACACCTGCACTCAAATGAGGGTGCAGCAGCAGGAACGGTATTTTATAGCCAGCCTAGTGCACTGGGCCTGTAAAGAGCAGAATGACAGAACACTTCTTAAAACCTTGGGGAAAAAAAACAATTACCTGAAGTTCCAACTTTAACATATAATTGTATTCCTTACATTATATTTGCTTGCTTAAAGACAGAGCCTTTCAAACGCACACTTTGGGACCCCAGCTAACTGGCAGCATCCCTTTGAAACACCCCAATACAGACTTGCTTTCCTGCTGCACTGATGAGCAGGCTACAAAGTCACCTGGTTTGCAGCACCTTCTGGCAGTAGGAAGCTACCAATGGTAATGCCACCAACAGCTGAAGTCTCTTCTTGACTGTCCCAAATTACAAGTGATTGAGTTGCACTCAACTGTGAGAGATGCAGGAAACCAACCCTAAAAGGAGGTTATAGTCAAACTGACTGGCGTAGTCTGACTTGCTCTGACTCTTCCACAGGACTCTGGGTGCTAGGAAGGGAGAGGCTTTGCACAGCTGTACAGCAGGGCTGGAGGAATTCCATGTTTCTCCAGGTAGCCTTGCTCCCCATACAGACCTCAGGGCAGCAATCCTTCCATCTGCTTGTAAAGAACATGCTGTGAAAGGGAAGAAACAGCCAAGGTGCTGTCTGGGAAGGGGCTCTGAAGATGCCAGCAAAGCCAGAGAGCTGAGAGTGCCCAGAGCTGCAGCGTGCTCAGGCCAAGGGGCACCTCTGATGCAGAGATGCAAAATGTTTTGTCAACATTTTTTGTTGTTTACTGAGTGCCCATTATGTACCTTGATACAAAGAAGGGAGCATAGCCAAATCGGGGAAAAAAATGCTTCTTTCTTCAACAGCTACATATATAAGCTAAAAAAAAAATAAATAAAGCACACCACAGCAGTGCCAGCCTGCAGTTGTTGCAGTCTTCAGCCTGGGCACACGGCATGAAGGTTGCTCGGTGGGCAGAGCTGCAGGGGAGCGGGTAAAGGTTACGGGCTGCACTGCTGCTCTGAGCTTGGTGCTCCAGGCACAAAGAAACCGGCCGTGTGCGGGGAGAGCCCGCGAGCCGGCCCGCCACCCCAGCCACTTGGAGGGAATCGTATGTGGAAGACGGACCGATGTATGGAGACCAGCTGCCCAGTGGGCTCAAGCATAAAACTGCAGTAGCCCGTGGCATTAAGAGATTATCTGTACCAACAGAATATATATATTTAAAAAAAAAAAAAAAAAAGCACACCTCATTTCAGTGGGTGAGCACTCAAGGTGTGTCAGACTAAATAGCTGTTCATAATTAATTGCAGTGACAACATGTTTCTCTCCATTACACTCAAACCACTGCTTCCAGAACAGACTCATCAAATCATCATTAATGACCGTAAGGTTTATGAAATATCTGCGTATGCAACGAGAGTACAGGCTGTACTGTTAATATAACCTAAATATACTTGCTTCAGCACTTGTCTTTTTTCACACAGTTAAGTCTGTTTTCAGAATAAACAGCTCTAAGATTTCTGCCCACAAAGACTTCCAGGNAAAAAAAAAAAAAAAAAAAAACAACAAAAAACACACGATACCTCTATAAAGTGATTCCACCATTACAGTAGGGCTCATTTAGAAAATTGTACCGAATTCTGCCGCTCCAGAAGTTTGGGGTTGTCCCCACCCTTCTCCACAAGTGGGGTAATTGGTTCTCTCGAGAATGCATCCAGTACGGCTGGTGTTCAGGAAGGCCCTCCGACACCTTATACACCTCCACACAACTGAATTTCGTTAGTCTAAGCAGAGACCGCAAGGCTTATAAAGAACAGGGGGAGGTCAAGCTCAGGACTCCAAAAGAAAAGATCAAAATCTGCTCGCACAGAAGTAATTGGAATTTTTATGACCAAATTATGTGGGAGCAGGTAAAACAGTGAGTGACACCAGCAGGAAGTAGGAGTATGTGTTTCTAGGATTACAATGTTTTCTTCTGAATGATCTTGTATTTATTTCCTTTTGAAGATGGCTTTTTTTTTTCTTGGGGGGGATGAGGGGGGACGACAACACGACTTTAAGTTTGAATCCCCTCCTAAAATTGGTACCAGAGTAACACACAGCAATGTGCGAACAGGAGCCCAGGCAAGTCCAGGTCCCGAGGGGAAAAAGGGAAGGGAGGTGGTGCTGAGCTGCAACTGAAGTGCACATCCTCTTCTTCCTTTCTTCTTCCTCTATCAGCAACTGAAAGATGAATGTTCACTTTGCTAGAAATAATTTTGATGCTTCCACGAACTCCTAATCTTCTCTTGCTTAATGTAACTTAAATATACTGCTTTTAATGCACAGATCAAAGCACTGACTGCATTGACTTGCAACATATAAGGATACATGATTTTAGTACAGTAAAGATGCAAAAACCTTATCCTACTCCACTAATGCTACTTGACAGTTTCTCATCGCCATAACTCCATGTGGAAGACTGCACCATACACAGCTACAAATAAAACACGCCTGATGTGACCCTGTCAAGAACTGCTCGTGCTTCCAGGACCAATAGATTTTCCAGAAACACCCCTGTTCAATGGATAGGGATATTCATTTTGTCTAGAATGATACCAAATACGGGAATAAGTAGTCAGCATTCTTCTGTTTCCTCTCGTGTTCCTAGAGTGAATCAAAGATAAAAATACAAAGTAAGCTACAGGAAGAAACCACTGCTGGTCATGAACTTATTCGGCATACTGAGATCAGGTCTCTGCGGACTGGGTGTGCCTGTATTTCAGTCATAAAGAGCTCGGGAACTAGAATTCCTATTTACTATTAGAGAGAGGGAAAAAAAAAAAAAAAAAAAAAAAAAACACTTTGCAGGATAGTATTCATAGCAGCAGCTCCCAAAAAGTATCAGTTANAAAAAAAAAAAAAAAAACAACACTTTGCAGGATAGTATTCACAGCAGCAGCTCCCAAAAAGTATCAGTTACCCAAGTGACCATGTTACCCAGGTTCAGTGTTTTTTACTATTAAATTGGTCTGTAAATGGAACTCTACCATCGATATGAAATAATTATTCTCCACTTCTATATGGTACTTCAAATTTAACTACTTTGTAGTCTCAGAAAAAGGGTTTTGCACTTTTTAAAATTAACACAGATCCCTGAAATGGAGATCAAGGCCAATGAGAACTTCAGGAAGTTCTGCAGGTTCACGCTGCTTGAGGATAGCCTGGAACTAGAATAGCTTCGTCTCCTTCATTACATCCTTCCATTCACACAAGCAGCAACCTGACAACGTAGCAACTGTTCTATCAACTGCAGAGCATCATACAAGCAGATTTAACTGCTATGCAAAGTACGTACCACAGTGGACCAATTACTTTCTCCACTACATTGAATCCAGTCCTCTAGTGTTTTGTAGGTGCAAATTATGCAGCAACAGCAAGACAGTAACAGCTGCAGACAAATAATCTGGAAACTGGTGAAGAACCCAGATTAATGTTCTGGTTACTGGAAGCGGTTGTTCAGACTTCAGGAGACCCAACATTCATCCCGAGGCCCGCGCGTTGGATACTCTCGCATTATCTGTGCTCTCACACTGCTCAGGCGCTCCAGTAATTTCCCTTGCTGCGCTCCAGGCACCTCCCCAGCCTCTCTCATGTGAAAAATGATCACATCTTGAACTCTGCAGTTACAACCCAAGGGAGAGGCAGAAAGCAAGCACAACACAACCGAGAAACAAAAGCAGGGGACCTCTCCTACAGTGAAGTCATTCTCCCTCTCCTGATACAGCTCTGGTTCAAGTGGAACTCGAGTGTTTGTTTACTGAGGCCAAACGCTGAATCAGATCTCCACGGGAGGACCAGAGGTCACACCATCATCTCCATTAGTCACAAAAAGATAGTGGGTCTCTCTTCCTCAGAAATACGTGAAACCTGATTCCAGCAACTGTTATAAGCAGAGAATATTTGTTCACGCTCTATCCTTATGGACCCGCCTGAACAGCAGAACCAACACGGGAGCCCAGTCCCGACAGCCCTTGGAAGGCAAAGACTCTCAGTGGCAACTTCCCCAGGCGACCAGAACATTAGGAGCTGCCACCGCATGAACCCACAGGTGACCCACCAAGTTGCCACTACGTCACAGGAGCAGAAATGACCCTCCTCGCACAGGCACCGCCTGCCAGGAGGGGAAAAGCTGCTTTGCCAAGGCGAGGGCCTTCGCAGAGCAGGGAGAGGGCTCTCCGCACGCAGACAGGCCAGGCTCAGCCCCAGCTTTTAGTGCTTTGGCCTCAGCAGCTTAGGAGATAGTACCAGGCCCAGGCTTATCCCCCACCACCTGCGAAAGCGTCACATTACTCCCATGTCTCCGAGTCCTGCAGGTTACACACACAGCAGCAGGGATAGGCTCAGACACCCAGAACACAGCTGAATTGTGTTGCCCTGAGAAAGTTATTTTTGTTTTTCCAGTGCATAGATCAGATTTTTTTTTTCCTGTAGGAGCCTCTGGTTTGCAGAATCTAGCAATTATTGACCAATATAGCAGCTTCCAGGGTATACTTAAAGTTGGGGAGAAACACTGAAAAAGGCCAAGCTCTGGAAACATGACTGAGCATAGGGCACAAATTTAAGTGGAAAGTAATAAGCTGAAGTAATTCTGGACTTACTAGGACTAAGTCTGCATTTCATTTGTAAAGGCAAATATCTTTTGGTGGATTAAAGCAATTTAGAGCTCACGAACAACAACAACAAAAAATACTGAGAAGTTTCAGCAGGATATTACATGGTATGTGGAATAAAAGCTATATGTAATAAAATCATACAGTGTAGTAAGTCAGAATAGTTTCACAGAAACCAGAACTTTAATGCAGACTGCGGTAGGAATGATGTCAGAAGTTTCAACAAAAGTACTGTGTGTGGTCTGTACCTTACTTCCATAAAATTAAAATATAGTATCAAGAATCAATGCAAGAGTTACAGAACTAAATACAAGGATCTAAATCCAAAGGTGAATACCACCAATTAATTTATCTTCTAAATAAACTAGTCCCATATCCCTAGAGCTTTCCAAAACTTCAGCTCTCCTGACCTGTATTCAGATTCAGGATTTTCTAAGTGCCAATACCAAGACATGTGGAGGAAACACGCATGGCTCATTTCCCTTAGCTTTTTTCAGCATAAAGACACTGTAAAACTATTTCACAATTCAGACCAAGAGCATGCACTTCAGGTTACCAAGAAATATCCTTTAAGATTAGCTCTATGAAGTACTCCTTCAATGAGGCTCTTCAGCATTGCTTTCACTCAGCACCCCGACTTGCTTTCACTTGGCAAATGGATTATTTTCCAGTTCACAACCCAAAACATCTGCAGATAAGGTAGTCAAAAACTCTAAGCGATCAAAAGGTGTTCATGGCACACCAGAAGAATCGCAACAGCTCAGAGTCCCCAAACAGACCGCTAACTCTGTAAATATTTACAATAGTTATGTAAATCTTTGTCTTGGCTTTTTTTTGAACCCACTCCCCAAAGTGGTAGTAACTTCATACCAAAACAGCTATTAGAGTGCACAGGAGTTGTAGTCCAAGAGTATGAAATGTCTTTAAAAGTATTGGCAGCATTTGTTACAGGAAATTCAAATAAGCTGTGTCTTAGCTTTATACGTCTTTACAAAGCTGGGAATAACACAGGGCTGAAGAGGCTCCACCAAAGCTGATCTGAGGCACCGCAGACTTGTACCTGTCAGGGCAGAAGGGAAAGAGCAAAACAAGAGCAGACAAATTCATGACTACCGCTTGGCACTGCAAGTGCATTGCTGATAAAGTCATCCCAATTTCCACCTTTCTGTACTCCTGCTATTAGTAAGATGCAACCCAAAGCACAGGAAGACCCAAGTCACTGTAAAAATAACATTAAGCACCAGTGAAATGCCTAGAATTTAAAGCCTCGCAAATGTATTGGAGCGTCCAAGTGCAGCAGACTGCCCCAGGTGCAGGATCAAACATCTGGCGGCAACATACGGCTCCAGAGACACAAGCAGGAAAGATTTCAGGTCTGGATCATTAGGAACCCTTGCCAGAACGGGAATGCCATGTTTCGGCAATGACATCAGGCTGCATTGTTCAGACTTGAATGTGGCTTCGATACTTAAATTAGACAAGGGTGAGATGAGGGAACTGGTTGGAGACTCAGGCTCAGCTGATGGAGGTGATTCAGTGAGTGGCTCTGAGCTGGCAAAGAGAAACTCCCTCACACTTCCTGCACAGACACAAGCGCTGCGAGTCACTGCGAGACTGTGGCTCCTGTTTGACAGATGCCAAAAATAAAAATATCCACACCTCTCATTTAGAAGTCAGATTGCTGAAAAAAATAAAAAAAAAGAACTATCAAAATAGCTTCTAGAAGAACATGGTTTTACTTGAATGATTCCTGTTCAGGTTTTTCAAAAAGGTAGTAGGCTAAATACCTACCTACGGCTGTGCCAGCACCCTGCTGCAGCCCCCCACAGCCACGCGAGAGCCCTCCCGTGGGGCACGGGATGGAGCAGAGGCCACATCTACAGCCCCTTCTGCACTGCCCGACAGGCACCGAACACGGACCAGCTGCAACCTCTGCCACCCCAATTCACATGTAGCTGAATGTAATTAATAATTACTTTAAAGGTAGTTCCTTAGATTTGCACAGGTCCTCTTAAATACACTTTCCAAAAGCATGTGAAGATACCGTGAGTCAGGTTTTTCTAACTACCAATATTTGTTTCCTTGTTAGTTCTCTCACTGACCCCCTGTTTAATCAAAAAAATCAAGTTTAAAGAATTTGAGAAATTTAATTAAAAGTTTATGTACCTAATTCCTCAAGAGTTTTAAAAGCAATTACATTTTTTCTTACTTCAGGGAGGACATCCCCATCTATCCCACTTGTAAGGCTGTTTAGATTAAATAACCTCAAGCTCAGACGTACCTTTTGCTGCACAATACCGAGTCAGTAATTCCAAGGCCATTTACTCATTTACATGTGATTTAATAAATATAAGGAAATTAACACCTGTAAGGTTCAGAGTGTGCAAGCACTTCCCTTATGGTGGGCAGGATTTGGCCAAGGGCAGCGAGCCAATGCCCAGCCGCAGCACTGGCCTCCCCGGAGCGGCGAGGAAGGTTTCCCTGGAGCGGGAGGAAGGCTGGGGGTGAGTCAGGAGAGGAGACAGCCGCACTTCCTGGGCACGGCGCCGCCCGGGCGCGGGGCAGCTGTCGCGCCCGCCCCGTACCAGAGCCGGGCACTGCGGACGCTCCCGGGGCAGCTCAGCCGTGGGCCCCGGGCGCAGAGCCCCCCGCGCGCAGCAGGCGCCTGCGGAGGGACAGCCCCAGCCCCAAGGAAGTGCGCGACGGAACCTGAATGGGACTTTCCCCAGAAACTCTGGCCTTGTACGCCAGCGCAAGCCCTCCTTGCACATACACAAAATAAGATTTTAACCGGGCAGTCCAGGGGCTGAGAGCAGCTTCACTTGGACGGTTAACTACAGAGTAAGGCAGCATTTCCTTGCCAAAGCCGATGCTTGGCAATTCCTGTGTTTGCACAGGGACAGGACTGTTTTCCACATACTTATTTCAGCAAGATATATGTATACACGCTCCTTCCAGTTCTGAAACTGGCTTCTTTGATTTTCTCCCAGAACAAGAGCCATTTGAATGCGGTGTAAGAGCCATTCCCACCGTGGCTCTCACCGCTTCCCCGTCGCAGCGCTCCAGACGCAGCTCCCGGAGGTGCAGGCTGAGGTCGGCCCTGCCAGCGGTGCTTCAGGAACCTCGACAGGGAAGCAGACCAATTTGTCACTTGTAACCCACGCAGCACAGCAGCAACCAGAACGAAACAATAAGCAAAACACGACGTGAGGGCTGACAGAGTAAGGCAGATTCCAGGCTCGTCCGGCCCGCTTATTTTCCCTTGACAGCCTCAGTGGCTCTAAAAGACTTGCTTTAACTTCCATCTCTCCCCAGTACATACCCACGCTTTGAGACTAGGTAGCAAGACCAGGGCAAATTCCCCCCATTTCAGGGCAGAAAAGTGACTGTGAAGAGTTAGCTGCAAACTACTAAGGGCACTATTACTCCAATTCCTTCATCTGGGTAAGCACAGAGGAAAAAAACTGCAACTCTGGAAGACAAATTTTAGGGAGAAAATGCTGCTAACGCACACACATGCACCATTACATGGTCAGCTTCTCTCACCTGCACAAGCTGCAGGGAGGCAGCCTCCTGCCTGCACAGGGCTTGCTGCAGAGTGCTCCAACAGGCAACACCAACTGCTCTGACAGCCCACACTAGAAAGACACAAAAACAGCTAAACACACAGTGCAAATTTAAAAACAAAGCCCATCAAGTATGAGTCATTTGTTTTGCTACTGAACATGCTACTGTGTTTTACTTTATTTCACATATCAGCCAGATAGGAACAATATAGAGGTGGAGGATTTTTCCATGCGTGCACCTCTAGCTGTAATGCAAAGCACATGCTCTTATCCTCCCGCTGCCGCGCGCTTGGCAGCGTGCAGGGTTATAGCTAATGCTGCTGTCTGCACCGCCAGACGCACACGCTCCCTTCCAACACAGGAGCAGAGTCCTGCCTGGAAGCTTCTCACAGCAAGGAGACCTGTGACAGGGCTACCAACACCCAGTTCTCGCTGCACACTGGCTGTTTAGGACCATACTCTAAAGTCTGGCAAGTACTTTCAGGCTAACCAACCCATTTTCTAGACTTTCATGGACGCTGGCATGCTGATATTGAACAGCACTGAACTGCTGGGGGAGGGGGGGGAAGAGTGCCTTTTCCAATTCAACCAGTTTGCTGACCCTCTTTCTCAAAGAGGACATAAATCCACTCAATAAATACATCAGATCAAGTACATATACACATTGCAGCAGTAAAACAAACAAACAAACAAAAACACTTAGCACTGAAATCCTGGCTAAAGCAATATATGAACACATGCTTCTGTTTGACACGACTGAACTTGATGACTTCGGCTTTTTTGGTGGCTTGCAAGTTACACTAGCTTTCCGTGATCCCACTTTCTATTGAAGCTCTCCCTGCTCGCTCTTCCCAACCACAAACCAGCAATACAGAGCAGAAATTACACAAAAGCAGGCAAAACAGGTCACCGACGGTTTTGTTTTTCTTAAAGAGGCTTACGCCTTGGTAAGCACAGCAGGACAAGGCTGACTCGTGGCCATGTTAGGAGCCCGCGGCTATGAGCAAGGCCACGGCGCTCAAAGTGGCCCTCAGGGCCCTGCCCCGGGGCCTGGCAGTGCCCACAAGGAGCACAGAGCTGCTACACGCGCTGCTTCTCCCCCACGGAGGCCAAAGGGGCCACGATGAAACTTCAGTGAGCTCCCTTAGTGCATACAGCACAGAGGAGTGAAGTTTCAGGGCAGGAACACTGTGATTCATGCTCTTAGCAGCCATTGTAAACACGGGCACTCCTGCCGGCTCTAGGTTGTAAAATGCTACCTTGTAATGATTATCAGACAGTGCATTAGCAAGCAAAGTCCGTTGAGAAAGCTTTGGTTTTGTTTTTAAACTGGCAATTTTCCCTGGTCCCAATTCCTTCCCTGCCATCCTAATTTGCTTAAAAATAATATTTAAAAAAAATCAGCTCCCATCACCTTGAAATATTACATATTTACTTTGCTGAAGAATACTAGAACTTATAGCTTTAGTAAAACTTCATAACTTATTCAGTTAAATATTACAAAAAAAATCAGTTGTGAAATGCTAAGATCTTCCTTTTGAGTAGCTTTTTTTTTTTTTTTTGCCTTAAAAAGAATCCTTGGGAAAATCCTTCGGTCTTTGGATGGCAAGTTCAAGGAGGCAAGGCTTCCTTCCCCCTCGTCTTCTAGTCAATCCCGGAGCTCTTCGCTGCACCCTCGAGGCTCCCCCTCCGCCGCTGCGGGCAGGGGACTCGCCCGAGGCGGCAGGTGCGGCGGGGCCCGCAGTCACAACCGGCAGTCACCGCCGAGCAGCCGGCAGCAGCCACCGACAGGGAGGCACGGCCCTCGCCCGTGGGTCACAGCTGCCTCCACCGGCTTTCTCCACCCCAGCAAACAACGGGGAGCAAAGGTGCCGTTAATGGCTCCTTTGAGGCACCTGGTTCAATAATCACCTCCCAGCAGCAGCTTATCCCAGCTCCTCATCTCACAAGGCTGGCGGGATTCACCGCCCTCACCTGGGGCGGTTTTAGCCTCCTGCCCCCTGCACTGCTTTTGTTTAAGGGTCTGTGTCCAACACGGGAGCAGCCTGGCACGAACCTGCTCCTCAGGAGCTGCTGGGACAGGGACATCCTCTAAACTACATCACATATGAGAAACCCAACTTAACTCCCCATACAGCCAGTAAACGGGAGCTCTGGATGCACAAGGACGAGATCAGCGAGGCTACGGGGGGGAATCAGGTGAAAGTTTCCCGCGTGCCGGAGCTCCCAGCGCCGAGATGCAGCTTCAGAAGCAGCTTTTGAACGAGCTGCTCTCTGCAGACCCGGGTCCTACAGACCTTAGCCCAGCTTTTCACTACCTGGCATTTTGTACTAACCTCTTATGCAATGGTAACATAACCAGCCTTGCAACAGGCAGTTACAATCATTATTTGGAGTCCTTTGCCATGAAAGCTATTATTATTCAGTAACAACTAATTAATAAAAATTAGCCGGGTTCACCTGTTAAACCTCATTCCTCCCTACGGTCACCGTGGCCCCGATGCGCGCGGGTGACCCCGCGCCCCTCAGCGCGGCGGCCGCCACCTCGGGGACCCCAAGGTTTAGCGCCACTGTCGCGACCCGCTGCGCTATCGCGGGGCGCAGTCGGGCAGAAGGGCCCCGGCCCCCACGCGCGAGCGCCTGTCCCGCGGCGCGGGCCCGCCCCGGAGAGGCGGCGCGCTGCCC
>VWPW01026054.1:355310-387886 GCA_013389825.1 Crypturellus undulatus | reverse complement strand
CCCCGCGGGGGAGCAGAGCGGGGCTGCCCCGCGCGGCTCGCGGTGCCGCCGGGGCCTCGCGGCCGCCCCTGCCCCGGCTGCGGCCGGGACACACGAACGAGCCAGGACTAGAGGGCGGCAGCGCAGAGCTGCTCTTACACCTCAAGTGAACGGTTCTTCTTCAGGCAATCGGCATGTCACTTCTAACCGGGAAAGAAATCTGTGTCTTTCCCCTAGAACAACAAGTCAAAACTTACTGGGTTAATATATTGTGGTAATACTGGTAATATGGTAATTACTATGGTAATATCAAACCTCATTTAAAGGAAAAGAAAAAAAAACACTTGAAGCCAATATTTCAACTGCAATCTATGTTGCTGTCAGCCACTAAATCTGGAGCTAGATGAAATTACACTCAGGTGTTATCCTGGGCATTAAATGTTACTACTAATATTTTTTATTTCTCTTAGGTTATATTTATTACTTTGAAAGGGTATCACACACACTTACAGGGAACACGTTAATTCTGACACCTAACTATTCCTGTTTACTGCAAATACCACCAAACTGCAACAAAGTTTTGTACCTTGCTGAACAGGATCCTTCCACATCCCTTCTGGATGCTGGAGCAGCTCAAACCAAGGAATCTGATGGGTGCCTGGGTGAGATCTCAGCGTGTACTGATGTGCTTAAATTACCACGCCAAACGAAGGAGAAGTCCGTCCATCTGTGTACATTTTGTTTCATGGGCACAGTTTCTCCAGGCATTTGTGCTTAGCTGTATGGCTAATGGCAGTCAGGAAGAAAAAGTAAAAACTTCAAGCAATCCTACGCTAATTCTGCTCCAAATGTTTTTTTGAATTGATAACGAATTGCATGGAAAAGGCTACAGGATGAAACCACTGTGGGCTGAGCAATTTTTGTTTCCCTGTTTTTCTAAAGAGTAGCCTACTACGGTATTGCTGGATGTGCATTTTACAAACTTTAGTGTTCGTTCTTAGGTTTTTGAGGTAGCAGCCAGTGCTTTGCTGCTGTGCCAGGCACAGCCCTATTCAAGTCAGTGGGATACCCCTGCGTTTAACTGCTTTGCTTCATCAAGATCATTAAAACGTGTCCATGTCACGGCACGGAGGTCTGAGGACACCTGAGCTCAGCTGCACTCAGGGCTGAGGGGCTCAGGAGCCCCAAGAGGCGCCTGCGCGTGGCCACGGGCCGCTCGGTGCCCGCGCAGAGCAGCGAGCGCAGGAGGCCTCGCGGACACCCCCAGCTCCTACCTGGCGCTTCCTGCACAGGGACATGTAAGAACTTCAACACAGAGTTGGGTATCCTGATCTTGCTTTAAATACAGGGACACCAAGTCACTAGGCATGGGAATAACCTGTCCAAAGGCACTAGGATCAGAGAGTGCGCAAGGAATTAAAATGAGATCTTCTGAATCTAGTGCCACTGCTGCTCAGCAACCCAGCCTCTCTTAAAACTATTTTTTTCTAATTTGTAGTTTCTGAAGCACAGTGCTATAAATAGAGCACGCACACTGTGACAATGTTTGCTCGATGGGTTTTAGGCAGTGCTTTCATACGTTTCTAAAGCACAAGCAGGCTTTGCATTTTGAGATTTCCAAGGATACTCCTACCACTTTCTTATTTCAAAAGTTGATGGCTTTGTTTAAATAACCCTGATCTTCCCTTTCCATTTGTATGGCTCATTGCACCGGGCTTCATCAGCAAATGCAAAATTGTTTTCAAAGATCAGCCTTTAGTTTTCAGTGAAGATCTAGGGAATTCAGGGTCAGGCCTCCAGCACCACAGTCATGCTACCTCACCATCTTTATATTTCAGATGTGCATTTGTTTTAGATGGGGTAGAGTAGCAGGATTTGAGTAAGGCTACCAAACTTTTATTTATTTTGCTAATTTTTGTCATCAGAGCAAAGATACTGAGCCATATGCTGGTCTCACACTAAGACATCTAAAATGTCTTACTGAAGCTATGTAACACAGCTGTCCTGCTTCAGTCCTGACTCTAACAATTAAAAACAGAATTTACATACTTATCACATACAAAGAGTGGCCATTCAGGTTTGAAAACAAATGGTTAATAGACCATTTTGCTCAATCACAGTAATCACTAACGTAATTCAGGTATTTTTACAAGAGGAACACCTTACCCCAATGATCTGTTGTCAGGAATACTTGCATGGAATTCTTTAGTCCCTGCACTCCTAAGCTTCACTGCAATCTTGTGTATCTCACTTTTGTGTTCACCAATTGATAAGGTCTGAACCGAGTAGATAAACTGGGGACAAGAAGGTTGAGAATTTTTGTTCTGCCAAACCAGTTTGGTGAGTCAATAGCAGTTCTTGGTTTCAAGGCTCTCAACCTTGCCCTTTCCAGGAATATTTCATTATTAAAGGCCTTTTAGCTGTTTTTAGTTCTTATTCTTTTGCTCTTTTGTGTCAACTTTTGTGCATTTATTTCATAAGTATTTTAGACTCTTCTGATCTTCTAAGACCAGAATTGTCAGCATAATCTTAATTAAACTTTACTTAAAGGTTCACGTAAGCAAAAGCATTTAAGTAATTTCACTGCCAGATATAAACTGTTAAATAATTCAATATGTACTTTTTCAACAGACAAATTATTGACTGGAAAATGGCCCAGAGAAGCCCTATCTTCCCAACTCTTTCTCATTCTGAAAGGTAAAGTCTGGAATTAAAAAAAAAAATCAATCTTCATACTGCAGAGTATTAAGTCTGTCTCTTAATCTCTATTTATAATAATGCTGTAATTTTGAACTTTGGCATTTAGTACGCAAAGTGAAACACTGTACAGTCATTCAAATCATGGCCCAAACAGTTTCTTACTTGGCTTTTACTTTACTCCTTTTCAAGGGAAAAATATCATAAATTGTAAGAACAGTTTAAACTGAAGCTTACGGGTACTATACTTTGACCAAGATATTGAATATGTGTGAAAAGTCAGGACAAGAACTCACCCATGCGAGTCCTCATATATCTCTATCAGCATCATTACAGTGATGATCACAGTTCATTGTGAATCTGGCTCATTAACATGAAACAGCATGGAAATACAAATAACAGAATCCCTTCTTTCAAAGAAGTTCAACTTCTACCTTCTGCTTATACTTTTGAAAAACTTCTTTTTTCTTTTACAGAACACAGCTGCTAGAAAAGACTGCATGCATCAATAGCCTGATTTTTTTTTTTTTCAAGTTTGATTATCAGTGACCTTCCATTACTTTCATTACTTTCCAGGGATGCAAAGCAGTGAAGCAGTGAAGAGCTTTTTTTTTTTTTAGAATTCGACTTTTGAGACTATAAAAAACCTGTCACAATTTTGCTCTCTTCTTATTTTCTACGTCCGTTCCTGCCCAGGTTACAAGAGGACAAGTTTCCTTATGGCATTTTAGTATTGCTGGATGTACAGGAAAAAGGAGTAGACAGAAGCTACTACTCCTTTCTAATCCCAGCCTTTATTTTATTTAGTTTGCAGTATCTACTTTCTACAGTTCCTACTTTGATTCAGGCTGAATGAAGATGAAAACTGCACGAAAAGCATTACTTCTAAAACTCAACAGAAGTGTATGGAGTTTGGGTTCTTAATCAAATTATCATTCTGAATTGCAACTACTTTTATAATGCTAATGTCCTTTGTTAAAATCCTGTCCCTTTGCAAGCTTCCTTAAAGAGCAAGAAAAAAGATCCTCATCTGCCTTTGTACCAGATACATGTGTATTAGCAAACAGTAGATTCATTTATCCCTTCTCTGGGCGTATTTTAAGGTTCTTCAAAGTACCGCCAAGATAGCAGTGAGTTTTGTGTGAGCACTTAACATCTCTGACCATTTGCCACCAGACGGGTTCGAAACTTGCCCCTGCACAGCCAGGCGCTGACAGCGGTGCCGCTGGCGTCCGCCAGCCTCGTGGACCAGCTCGAGGACCGCATCCTGAGCCATGAGAAGACGACGGCGGCCCTCGTGGAGCACGCCTTCCGCATCAAGGAGGACATCGTCTCCACCCTGCACAGGATGCAGAACAAGGGCGGCGGCGACCGCCTGGCGCGGCAGCTCTTGGAGGAGCACATCCGAAACATCACCGCCATAGTGCGGCAGCTCAACCGGGACATCGAGGTACCGCGGAGCTCCAACCCATCCCTGCTGCTCCGCCTGGTCCTTCTCACTTAGCAAGAACACTTAGCACAGGATAAGTGAAGTTAAGATAACATCTAAGATCCTGTAGGCTTGCAAGTTGTTTTTATAACTTGAAAAACTGTTTGCAAATTATGTAATTCTTTCAATAGCTACCAAAATAGCTCAGGATATTAGCATGTAAACACAGAAACCTTTGTAGTACTAATCAGCTGGCTTTCAAAAGTGAATTAATGTGACACTAATACCCAGCTCCACATCAGTCCAAGGGATGCGCTGCATGAACACTAGGAAACACCTGAGATCTGCAAGTGAGAGCTTTCTCTCACTTCCGAATTACTGACCACACAAGCAGCCAAATGCAAGTGCTCATTTTTAGGAGCTGATTTCACGCAGACAGGTGACTTCAGAACCAGCCTCCCTGCAATGAGCAACATGGGTGTGGTGGGAAAAAGAGCTGGGTATTTGAAGTCTTTATCCCACTGTCAAGGTATCCTGTATCCATATTGTGGTATTTTATGTACAAATTGGACAGGAAAAATGAGAAATAATATTTGGCCCAAAGCTACCCGTTGGCTCAGTATGAAGTGACCGCAAAGTACTAATATGACACAAGGCAAAGGTTTTATTAAATAATAAAACCCTCCCTGATTTTACTGAACTACTTAAAAATAAGGAGTGACATTTTAAATGTACATTAAATGTGACATACTGAATTTATATTTGCATGTGAATGCTTTGTAGATGCTGCAGGAGCAGATACGAGTCAGAGATAATCTCAGCTACGGAACAAATTCTACCCTAAAGAGTCTGGAAATGCGGCAGCTTTCTGGCTTAGGAGACCTTCGGGGAAGAGTTGCAAGGTAAATGCCAATACAGAAGAATATTTCGGGGGCCAACAAATAATGTCTTAGTATTGAAGCATGAATGTCACATGTTACTGATAACAATCTGAATTCAATTTTGGCAAAATTCAGAGGATAATCTTGCTCAGATTATCTTAAACAAATAACCTCAAATTCCACAGCTGTTTGGCTTTGGTTTAACTTTAAAAATTACTGTGGTTAGATTGGTCTGTCTTTGAAACAAATTAATTAGCACAATTACTGTAGAGACGGCACAGAACAGACTGCACTTGTAAAGAACATAGTAATTGCACATCTTCTGCTTATATTTTAAGAAGTAAAAATATGTCTATTAAGTTGTTGGTTAGCCATTTTAAAAGCAACATGGGCTAACTGATATGCAAGGAGCAGAAACGCTTATAGTAAGGGGTTTTCCAAGCTACTTCAAACTCCTGGATACACCTGTACAACTACAAAGTCAGTTGATTTATGGATACCTTCAATAGCCTACAAAAAGTACTTAAGGAGGGATGTTCCTTTAATTCAAGTTAAAATGCATCACTGGTTTGTGTAATGACCTCAAATGCCTCAGTTGCCCAATATTACTGACTTTTCTTCCTCAAAATGTCCACTGATGCCTGTCCTACATCAGTTTCATGTATGACATTTAGTAACTTTGGCCATTACATATATTTCCCTTAACCAAAAAATACATATGACTCATACTTCTCAGAGTCTTACTCCTAGAATCACAGTATCTCTATTTTTACAGCTCAGTTAATGCCCTTATTGTATTCCTGTAGATGAAACCCATCTGACAAAATCATCTTTGAAATGTGCTAGAAAATGCACAGATTCTATAGTGCATTTGTCTGAAAATGTTACGGCATAGAGAAATGTTCCAGTGTGAAGAAAGGAATGAATAATTATTATGCTTCAGTACTGCATTTCTTAGTCTTTAGTGAGACAAAATGGCCATTGCTTTAAATGACAGCTAAATATAGCTAAATATAGATAAATGGCTATAACTTGCCTCCTATTGCTTACTACATGCATTAATTGTGCACTGCTCTTTTGCAAATAAAAGTATAAATAAGAAAGCAAATCTCAGAAGAAAACAGTTACAATAAAGAAAAAAAAGTGGTCTTTGTAATTTTTTTTTTATTACATATAATAAGTAAACTCTGAAGTGTTTTACTGACATGAAGCTAAAGGCCAAATTATACACGTGTTGGGAACTACCTGATAGAGTATGGGAAAAGTTTAAGTTATTGAAATTCTGCATCTCTGAATTTCCAATGTGATTTCTCCAACACTGATAACACATTTAATTCCTATTATATTACAGCCGAGAAAATAGGAGTGTAATCAATTAGATTCCTATTCCCATTTGGGAGCAATTTTCCAAATATTAAGAGATACATCAGCATTCCTTAGACCTTTGCAAGGCGATGTTTTGCTAGACAACTGAGCACTTTCAGAGATGACCATCCTGAAATACAGTTTTAAAAGCCTGGCCCTTACAGCCTATTCAGCTGCTGACTGTACTCATTTCTCCACCCAGGTGTGATGCTGGGCTAGCCCGACTATCTGCAGAGCATAAAATTACGTATGAAAGACTTCAGAGCCTAAGTAAAGATCAACACACCTCTAAACTGATCCTCGAATCCAAAGTGAAAGAGGCAGAGATCCAGGTACGGCGCTAGACCAAGGTGCTCGCGCAGGGGCAGGCGCCGTGGGCTGCGTCGCGCGGGCGCCAGCGCTGTTAGCTGTTACGCGGGAGGCTGCAGCCTCAGGAATGCACACGCAATCCAAAGCTGGCTGGAGCTTCTGGACCCAGTACTGCCTCTGCCAGGGTGTCCTCATCTTCTGCCCGAGTGCAAGCGAGCGCTACATGCAAGCAGAGGCTTTCTGTGCTAAGGATTCTGCCTGTCTCCATCTCAGTGCCTTCCCATTTTCCTAGGCAACAAAACCGCTTTAGTTTATGGCAGGTCAATAATTAAAGTTTACCTTCCTTGGGAGCCTCAGCATAGTAGCTTAGCAATACATCATGCTAGGCACCTACTGTCACAGATCTTGCACAATCAGATACAGGCCAGTAAATAAAAAAGAAGGATGATGGTTTCTGTGATAAATATTTTATGTTACTAATGGGATAGCTCCAGTTAAATCCAAGGCGTTTATCAACATAATAGCCATTACTGAAGAATATCAGTATTGTGGTGGATACTCCACACTGGTGGAGTGTTTTCCTATTCATTTACTCTGCTTATGTTCAGAAGTACGGATCCTGTAAATTCAGGTATCTCATATGGATCCTGTGAATTTGGGTATCTCCAAAGAGAGAGCAGGCCAGTGCTTTCAGGGCAGAGCTGATCTACCTAGTCATGGTTGACAAATGATGGTTTTCTCCATGTTGCTGCTTTTGTTTTGGAAGATGTTATCTTTTTCATGCTAAAAAAGATGTCCAAATTTGATAATTTTGGAAATGTCAGGAAAAATGGCCCTCCTATACTATCTCCTCTAGCATTATGAAAATGTCCCAAAGGAGAGGCCGTGGTTAAGCGCTGTCGCACGCTGGTACCATGGGTTCTGTTTCAGATCTCGCACCTGCTGAGCCGTGTGGAGCAGGCGGCCATGCAGCAGGAGGCACGGCTGAAGATTGCCTACAAGGAGAGCGGCCAGCAGCTCCACCAGCTGGACACCAAGTGAGTCCAAACACCCGAGTGTCACACGTGGTCCTCATTTGCAAAGAGAAATAAGCTCCTGGTCTACTACTGCAGCTTAGCCAGCGCTAGGCCTGGCAACCTCAGGCTTAGGGCTAGGGTCAGGGTTAAGAGAGTGAGAAAGCCTAGAGCCCCATGGGGAGTGCGGCTAGAAAGGGCAGACCAAAAGGTACAAATTAAAACACAGGAAGTTCCATCCTCATATAAGGAAGAACTTCTTTCCTGTAAGGGGACAGAGCCCTGGCACAGGCTGCCCAGAGCGGCTGTGGAGGCTCCTTCTCTGGAGATCTTCCAAACCCGCCTGGATGCCACCCCGTGCCACGAGCTCTGGGTATCTCTGCTGGAGCAGGGGGTTGGACTAGATGATCTCTAGAGGTCCCTTCCAGCCTCAACCATTCTGTGGTTCTGTGGCTGGGCTGTTTGGAAAATCCCAGCAAGCCCCTAGCTAGATACTCACACCGAGCTCGCCATAAGGTGCCCGCGGGCGGCTCTGCAGGAGTGCGGAGCCACGTGGCCCAGACCCAACGCACAGAGCAGCACGTGGAGCGCTGAACGCCTGGCAAGCTGGGAGGCCAGGCCCACCCGTCACCAAGGGCTGCTGCTTTGGACTGAATTATCAGCAGTGAACTAACAGCGCAAACACCTGAGGATTTAAACTATACTAGACACTTACAGTGTATAGTTAATCCAAATATGGGCTCCTCTGCATGCTTTCATGCAGAGGCTGTTCTGACTTTAAGTTCTCTGAACTTCCCCTTACTGTTAATTGCCACCCTCACACAATCCCATCAGTTATGGCAATAAAACTGTTAATCAAACAAACAAAACAAACAGATGAGAGATCCAGATTTCATATATTCACTGTGAAAACAGAGTAGGGTTTTGGTTTTGTTTTTCTTTTCTTTTTTGCTTTAATATTTCCCCAGTCTATCTAAAGAAACAGTTTTACTGGCACAAGAGTTTGGTGTAAACTAGAGATAGGTGTAGGAGAACAAGTCAGGGCTATGCAAACTGCCATTGCTACTAGAAGAAATGGTTATCAAATCTGAATTCAGACTTAAGATCTGTGGACACCAAGATTGTAACATGAATGGATGATCATATTCCATTCCCCAAACTGAAAAGAATTTGTATTGCTATTATGAGCAGATATATTATTTGCCTCTGTATTTGAAGAATATTGCCTCAAAATGTTGTAATTTGATTCATATGAATAATTGCTATTTCGGTGTGTTCTTTCATGCTTACTAAAACCATTAAACATGTTACTTTATCCAATGTAATAGCCTTAAAATTCATAATTTCACCGTAATATGCCAAGAATGTATTAAATTATCATTAAATTTTATGAAAATAATCACAATCACTGCTGAATGCCCAAAAATTTGGCTCTCTTGCATCTCCTATTTTTTTTTTAATATCCTTAGGTTAAAAACTGCTATTGAGGAACTCAGCAGCCAGATTTTGTCTGCACGTAGCTGGCTTGAACAGGAACATGAGAGGGTCGAGAAAGAGCTTGTACAAAAAATTGACCAGTTCTCACTGACTGTTAAGGAAAACACTGTAAGTTTCAATAAAAGTGTTTAGTAATATTTATCTGAAAGTACACAAAAGCTTTATTAATACCAATATAATGTAACTGACCTATTATTTGCGTTGATCTTTCAGTATCTATATAACTCTTTTCCCACTGAGTTCAATTATAATGTTCATGTGGCTTGAGAATCTTGAAATAAATGTGATCACTTTTAAACACATCAGTATTTTAGCCTACATTAATCAGGCCAGATTTTATTTAATTTAAGATTTTATGAAATAAAGTACAATTCCTTAAACCTTTAAATTTCGCATATGAAATTATGATTGACACCTTTTGCATATCTGGAAAAGAACACTCTAATTTCATATGCAGAATAATCCATTAAAATTATTTTTCTTGGCACCAGGAAATGAGTGAAAGGGCTATAGAAATGAAATTCAACCAAATGTCAGAGAAAATTGATAAAATAGAAGAACTACAAAAGATAACCATGGAAGCACACGAAGCGAAACAGACCGAAGAAAAGATAAATGTCCGTATCAGCAAACTTCAAAGTGATATTAATGAAGATATAAAAGAAATGAAAGCTGAAGTTAATGCTGGTAGGAGCACATTTAACATGTTCTTTATTCTAATTGTGGTGGCACTGCTTGACCTATAATGTTTTGCAAAATGTGTCTGATTGTAGCAAGTAGTTTGAAGTCTGAGGGGGACAGATGGGATGGCTGCCCACGCCTGGGGCATCCAAAAGGATTTTCACTAACTTTCAAATCCACAGCAACAAGAGGTGACATTTTCTCAGCTACCCCTTCCCCTGCCGATAACAACATACTGGGGGCATTTCCTTGCTATCAGCACACCATCACAATTAAAGCCCTGTTTTTCTTGTAGAATTTTGCTATCCTCCTAGTGTAAACATGAACTGGTATGGTAGAAAGTGTATCCTGATATTAGTTCTCATGCTCTTTTGATTAAAACTAATTGAACTTTCATCTGCGATTAGGATTTGCAGCTATCTATGAGAGCATTGGGTCTCTACGGCAAGTTCTAGAAGCAAAAATGAAACTCGACAAAGACGAACTCCAGAAGCAGATCCACCAGGTGAAACAGGAGCTTCCAGCATGGGCAGAGGCTGGGCCGTGACGGCAAGACTGTGTCCGAGAGCAGCTTGCTTACTGTCTGAACAGCCAGGCTACAACCTTGTTCCAGTGTGTAACCTGGCTGAAATGCATGTACCAAATGACATGCTGCTGCCCCAGGTCTGTATGTTGCTCTAGGTGACAAACGCAAGCTTTCAGTAGACCAGCTGACAAGACCCTTGGTGGCCCTCGGGTGCTGCTCTGCCACTGCACTACTCCCGCCGGGTTCAGGACGTTTGCAGCTGTGTGAAATGGAGTAATCTATTGGTGAAGCTGGCACCTGATTTGCTGAAGGTGTTATCAGTGGTCCCGAGTTTTGTAGGCTTCATCAGGCAGTTATATGCTTATATATATAAGCATCTGCACTCTCACTAGTATTAATTTCTTTTTAAGAACAAGTTGATATCACTTGTTTAGGATCAGGTTGGCAAGGTGCTCTGTCTCAACATGGATTACTGTCTTTGAGGTCAATGGACATTTTTACAGTGACTTTCTACACTGACTCCCCGGGAAACAAAATTGGCACTGAACAGACCACTTCTCAAAACCTAGATACCATTAGAAAACCTTCGTTTAGTTTTACAACTATCCTGTGTGTGCGTGTATGTGTGAACTAAATAGTGTTATATAATGTAGTTGTAGAATAGAATGACTCATGAGCAACATAATAAACTTAACTTGTGTATTTAAATATTGTGACCTTTCTAAATTGAAAGATGAGATGAGAGATAAGGTAAAGGATCTGTATTTATATACAGGGGACCGTGGCACGTGTTTGTCCCAAACCTGGACCATCTGTCTGGCATCTCTGGTAGCAGGAGGAAATGGACAGTCCAGCAAGGATTGTGCAGAAAAATCCAGGAAAGCAAGAGTGGAAAAAAGCTTTAAAAAGCAAGTAAAAAAGCTGGGAGAGAGAGAAAATAGCTAAGATGGAATAATGGGGTGAGCGAATGGCACCCTCTGCAGCAAAGCCCGGGAAGGACACTGCCTGTGGATGCAGCACAAGGCAGGCTTCTAGACTACAGGAAAGCTAGAAGTTACAGAAATGAACAACGTTATAAAAGTCTGCATCCACGAGAATTGACACATTTATTCACTTTCCATAATTTATGTTCCTACCTGCTTGCTGCATTTTAGTTATTTTGGACAATAGAAAAAATAAACTGTTTTGTTTTTCCCCTTCAGTTTCTCTCCTTTCTGTTTTTCTGCCCAAGCTAGGCCTACAGCATCCTGTCTGCCTATTCTGCCACGGACTGTTCATACTCCTACTCCTCCAATGAACTGAAATAGCTTATGCTGGAGACTGGTTTTTGTTTGTATTCTCCCAATACTCCAAATAAAAACACAGTAAGACTCTGAGGTCTTCACACTCTGTGCCTACCGTTAAGTTTAAGAGACAGAGAAGTTCATTAAATTGTGAGGCAGAGTTTTTTTCCTGGTCTTTCATTTTATATATATACAGCAAGGCTGGAAAGACAACATTTTGGGGCAGGGGACTGTGACCTTGTGAACAAAACCAGGAAATCCCCAGAATACCTTCTAACCCCTGTGACAACAGGGGTTAGAAGACCCATGGGAGAGCTCGAATCATCAGCTCTGAAGGGAGTGCTCTTGTCTCAAGGTGTGACACGCTCAGTGCCAAGCCCAGGCAGCTCACTCGGCTGGGCCCTTTGCTTTTTGGCTGTCCCAGTTTAAAGCGTGATACCAAGTGTCAAACTTGGCCACTAGAATGGCTTTCAGCAGTATGAGATAGAGAACAGACAAATATTACATGTACTACTTATGAGCCTCGAACAGCCTCATGATTTAAACATAAATTGCAATTCAGAAACAGTTTCTGAAATCAGAAGCTTTCTCCATCTTCCTTTCCCTCCACCACTTTACAGAAATAAGGTGTAAATGTCTGTGATTGTGCAGTTGGAAGCTACTCTGAGCAGAACACAGCAAAGCAACCCCTGAAAGCTCCAAATTCCCAACAGAAATCACTCAGCTGGCAGAAAAGAAAACGGCAAAGGGACGCCAATTTTTTCTGATCTGTGTTTTAGAGAGCCATCTTTCCTTGAAGTCACACACTTGAAAACCTAGACTCCAACTCTGAATATCCTTAAGTTAAAATCAAACCAAATGCCAAAGCAAACCCAAGGCAGAACTCTGAAGTGATAAAAGCAGCGAACACTACTGTGTTACACAGACAGTACCGAACTACTGGTGTCTATGGCAGCCCTTAACTTCTTGTCCTTCCGTTTCATTTCTGAGTGGTTTAGGCCAAGATGACACTGCGAGCGCAGGGCACTTTCAGGAAGGAAAGGCGAGAACCACTGGGTGCCTTGTCACCACTTCTCTTTTTTTCTTCTTCCTGAGCACTATTTAGAGTGAGGAAAGACAGCAAGTGAAACGGATAGACACCATCCCTCGCTCGCACAGAGGAATGTATTTCCTAACGATCTTGGCTCTTCTAGGACAAATAACAGGTACGTTTTCTCATTTCTCTCTTTAGCAACTGGTTCCTTTACTTCTTTTTACATGTAATACATATGTACACATATACTTTGGTCAAGTGTCTTACGCATACACATATACGTACACATAAGACACCCGAGCAAAGTCAGTGACTGCAGAGCTTAGGCCTCCAGCGCGTGCCAGGGAGCAGCTAGAGGTGCGCACTCCTCGCGGGAGGGCCCTGCCTTGGAACTGCAGACGAGAGCCCGTGCTGGCTCCAAGGGCTCCGCGAAGCAGCAGGGCCAGCTCCTCCGGCAGCAGGTGCCACGGTGGAGCTCCCCGTGGGCTTCGGCAGCCCAGTAGCTCCCTGCCCACTCCAGCAGGCACCAGCATGGCCAGCGGGAGAACTGCCATCAGCGACTCCTCCACCTCCTCCACTTACCTCAACTGAGAGTTTTCACAGCCTTCTAGGCAGACACGGGCAGAAACATTTCAATCATTTGCATTCCTCTCTTAAAAACAGTTCTCAATCTCACTCTTACTAGACTATTACAAAGTATAAAGATGTAAAAGGTCAAGTAGTCTGCCTGAACAGAGCCATCCACCCTCGACTTACACAGATGCAGCCCTATTTAATATTTGCTACTGGCTGTGGAGACTTCACACATGAAGGACTGACTGACTAAAATGGCTTCATTTCTTAGTTGCCTTTTTTTTTTTTTTTTTTTAAGAAGAGTACTGAAATGTGCTCTTGGCTGCGTTTTCGACACACGCTCCATAAAATACTCATAACGAAGTTGGTTCCAGTTCTGCAGGCAGCAGCGATGCATTAGTCATGTTCTGCATACGAGCAGTTTGAACTGCCTGTGTGTTGCCAACACTAGAAACTGCATTTATGCCTAGGAAGACACAAAGAGACAGCAGACTAAACCTGCCATACCATGAGTGCAGTGTATGACTGTGCTTTCCTACTTCTCAAGATATTTTATGTGGGATTTTAAACTAAAGAAATACCTATCCTCATTTTTTTTTTAAATCTTTAAATTGTGCTTAGTATCATTAATGTGATCAGAAACGGACACAAAAATTACTTGACTAAAAATACTGAGTAGCCATTCTATATCACTGTATCAAGTGGTAAACCTGAGTAATGCTTTGTTCACTACACTGCTCATTTCAATCGAAGAGTTCAGAAAGTTTTGTCTTAAAAACTGCGTGTGAGAGGAACACAGCAGCTCCCCGGGGAAGACAGGTCCTTCACTACACTGGCAATGCAGTGGTTGTTTTGACAACACGAATTTTAAGTTTTTAAAGATTTTGGTTGTTTTTACAGAAAATTTTGCTTTATTAATCATGTAAATATTCATAACAGGAGAGACTTTCTTTTACCAGCAAGAACATGGAAATCTCATACTTCAGTGCAATCAGTCAACTACCACAGAAAATAAGAGAATACATTGGTATAAGACAGAAAACAATATGCAACGACTCACGATAATTAAATGCTCTGCCCCGTGCACTCACTTGTGCACAGAAACATCCTGGGGTGACATCTCAGTGGTGACACACAATTTCTCAGAAGGGGCCATGTTTGCCTGTGGAGCAATTCCAAGCTATAAGGAACCAGTGACTTCCCTGCTGTTCGGTGACGTGTCTCACTGCAGGCACTATAACTTCTTTCTTGTACAGACTAACACCAGATCAGGTGAGTGATGCTCTTTATTAATACCTACTTCTAAATTTCTCTCAATAAGCTCATCTTCATCTTGGAGGCTATTAAATGACATTGGTGAGTCTGCATTAAAGAAGAGCTAATTTAGAGACCGTTGTCCTGTGGCAACAGCTAAACCATTTTCTCAGAAGGAAAAAAATCTTATTATTATTTTTCTTCAAAAAAAAAAAGATCTGTCTTAGTACATTTATCTTAGACATGAAGATTTATCTATCTTAGACACGAGAAAGGAATTTTTCAAAGCAGAGAGGGAGCTTAGTGAGTAAGGGTGAACGTGACTGCAACTTATGGAACGTAGGAAGAGAAATCACAAACATGGAATCTAGGAGAAATGAGAAAGCTGAATAATTGAGAGAGAAGTGAGCCATGTGTTAATGATATAGTTTGATTTAGAAAAAAAGGAACTTTAAGCTACAAATAATGCAGCACCAACAGTCTTGTTTTAACTCTGCTTTCTGAATTCCTGCACCCATAATGAGATTTTTGCAAGGCTTCAGGTCTTTGTGGCTGGCAAATGGAAAATAGCACAAAAGTTTTAAAAAGCTTTGGACTAAGCCTATGTAATTCTTCCCAATAGATGAACTAATGAACGTTGCTGCTCTCTGCCCATCCAGACAACTCTTGAGAGGCCTGGCATCAAAAAGCAGCTATGTGTTTTTGCTGGCTAATGGTACAATGGAAATCTGGCCATTTAAATTTCAGATAGTCAAAAGAGTTTTTTCTCTATAGCTAGAGAATTAATCTAGATGTACAAGTAAATACCTGCTGTCCTCCCACTACCCTGTTTAATGTTTAGCACAGCTGGACTGCCATAGGTAGCTGGGCTTAAATAGCAGTTTTCTTATTTCTAAATCTTCTACAAGCTTATTAAATGTTGTTCTTAGAGGACACTCACAACAGGTTAGTCCCATTTAAGACCTGAGACACATGGAAGAAATAACGCCCTGGGCTGCCTCAAGCGCAGGAAAGGGCCCGGCCAGCCCAGGCCGCTACCTGGGAGCTCGTTTATCCCCACAGCAGAGTCACTTCACGGGGCTCTGCTTCCGTGCTACATACATTAGCTGGGCTAATCAGGGAATATACACCACAGCAATATTCTAACTGAACTGCATGTAAATTATCGTTTCAGTTGTGCTCAAGATGGCATTTGCTTGTCATGTAACTCTCACACTACTCAAACTATTGCTAGAGAAGTCTTGTCTGCAGTATCTGCTGTGTTTTTTTCTCCCCTCTGTTTCAGGGAACAAGAGCTCAGGCAACATTCTGGAAAAATCAAAAGCCTCTGCCACATTCAAAGAAAAAGATAACATCACCCTGACTTGTGATTTTTACACTAGCCGCCCAGAACAGAAATTTATTATGTACTGGATCAGAGTCAGTAAAACAAGTGAATGTCTTTTTTCTGCTACAACTGAAGACATGTCCCCAAACTTAACTGTTAAGAAGCACTGCTGCATTGACCAAGACATCCAGGGAAGACTGTTTTCCACTGCAAACTTCAGTTCTGAGCACAAAAGCCACAGCATAATTATTATGAACACCACAAGTGCTGACAGTGGGAAATACTTATGTGTTGTTGCTGTGTGGCAACATGGCAAATATGAGTGGCAAGTTCCTAGTAACTGGACAGTGGTTGTTCAGAAAGCTCCAACAGCAGGTAAGTTCCCCTACGTTCCTAATAGCGTGTATGGAACATCCGCGCTCTGCAGGGAATTGCCCCTGTGTGGTTTATACACTCTGTAGCATGGCATTAAAGCAAGCCACAGATAATCCTACATCCAGATAATGTGATCAAACACATAGCAATTCATTTAAAAAATCATTCATTTCCTACAATGATTCTTCTTCCAGGGAATTAATCACTCATTTAAATAACTTAAAGGAGAAAGTCACTGTACATCTTGAAGTGGCAGTGTATCAGGGACCATTTGGCCACCACGTCATGTTCAATGCTTTGTGGATGATTATTCATTGCATCATGTACAAAATTAACTCCAGATCTGCAATACAAAAGACTGTTTGCAAACAACGGAAAATGAACAACAGTGGGAATTGTTTATGATTTCACTCAATAATTTCTTTTTTTTTAAATGACAACTGAATAGAATAAGGAATTAATTAGAATAATCTGAGTGTAGACAGTTGCCTTTCACTTTCACATTATATGATGTAAATACATCTTTAACCCCAGATATACATAAACCTTTTTAGGAAAAGCCAAAGTCACACGCTCCCGAGGAAGGCCTAAGGCCTCCAAAAGGGGTAGGGTGCAGCAGGGGTTGTATAAAGAGCCTCCACCTTCCTCTCTTCCTAATACAAGGTAGAAAACAGAAAGCTCCTGCTTGCCTCACTGCTCTACCCTCACCACGCTACCCTACGTACCCTAAATACCAGGAATCTCAAGAAACAGCATGGAGAGGCTGGATTTCCAACCTTCCCAGGCTGACAGCAAATCCTAATGTACGTCCCTTGGTGACTGGGGCATGCACAGTTCTCAGGCCTTTTGTCAACTTGTGCTGTGTGGAGGAATATATATATACTGGACAACATCCGAAAGCAATCCTCGAAGATACTGTAGTATCACTACTGTGAATATTTATTTTCTTGGTCATCAGTGTAGATGAATGTAGTAATTATTTCAAAATGAGGGAAACTTGCTACAAAAATCAAGTTACTTCCTTGAATATGATGCTTTGCAGTCATCCATAATAAGGATATACATTATATATGTAAATTATGCTCACAGCAGATAAACAAGCAAGTGATCACTTGCAAAACACTGCAGATTAATAGCTTCATCCAAATGTCACTACTGATTCATGTGTTAAAAATATAATCAATTTTATTTAGCTATGCAGTGGTATATCATCTCTGGAGCTGCAGCTGGGATTATTTTTCTCAGCATGATAGTAGGACTGATCTGTCTGAAGATACTCAAATCAAAAGGTAAGGATTGTGTTCAATCATTCTCTTTAAATATTCCTGCAAATGATTTTTTTTTTAACTTTAGTTTAATTACTAATGCTTTATAACCTGCTTTATCCATTTCAGGAAAGAAAACAACCACACACTTTACCAGGTACAGCCATTAAATGACATATCTAATGCAACATCAAAAGTTATTTTAAAAGTTATCTACAGAGTACAGAGTGACTTTAAACAGCTCTTCTTATTCTTATTTTAGAGATCGTGATGCTGTTGGAATGACAGAATATGAATGTAAGCATAAAGTTTTGAACGAACATTTGATGTGATTATCTTCAGAGTACACTTAGGATGTCCTGCATTACAGATTTATCAGAGTTTGCCCAAATGGGAGGACCCAGGGTATAGTGAGAATCTGGAGGAGTGATGCTCTTTAGGATAACTTCGAACATCTATCTCATGAGATAAGACTAAGCAAGCTGGGCCTCATGAGGCTGGAGAAGAGAAGACTGAGAGAGATCTGATCAACATGTACAAGTACCTGAGGGAAGAATGTAGGGAGGATGGGGCCAAACTCTTCTTGGTGGTGGCCAGGGACAGGACAAGCTGAATGGGCTCATGCTGAAACACAGGAAGTTCCATCTCCATGTGGGGAAGAACTTCTTTTCTGTGAAGGTGACAGAGCCCTGGCACAGGCTGCCCGGAGAGGAGGTTGTGGAGGCTCCTTCTCTGGAGATCTTCCAAACCCGCCTGGATGCCACCCTGTGCCACGAGCTCTGGGTGTCCCTGCTGGAGCACGGGTTGGACTAGATGATCTCTAGAGGTCCCTTCCAACCTTAACCATTCTGTGATTCTTTTTATTGATAAAGATTTTCCTGATGAATGCCTTTGAAAAACAATGTTAATTAGCTTCCAAAGTGAATTAAAAATAAATATTAGTGTAAAGATAATGCAGAGATGATCCATAAAGGAAATTCTGCAGAATAAGCTGTTGTTCAATAGCTGTTCACACTGTTCCAGACTTGTCTGCATAGACAAACTCTTGTTCACCGTTTATAGTCTTAAGTGTCACATAATACCAGTTCTGTTTTGCAATTAAAAGCAAGCTAAGAAGATTTAAGCAACCTGTGGATATCTGAGAAAGCCAGTACACATAAATATTACAAGAGAATTGGAAGACATGGGCTCCATTTTTTTCCTGCCTCTATTTTGCCTTTGAGAGAATCTCTCTGTCTCAGGCTTTCATTCTCTATGTAGAGTAATGATGTAAGGTCTTTGTAACACCAGCAGGGAGACCATGAAGAAATGTTTCCAGTTCAGCATTTCACAGACGCTCTGTGTTTCAGTCAGTACTCCACTGCTGGTGCCTCACTCAGCTCTAACTTAGAACAGAAGACAGTCCAGCGCTCGGGAGGGATGGGAAAGATCTCCTCTGTGCTACACCCAAATAGGGTGTTTTTTAGTATCAAAATAATATCAAAATATCAAATATAAAGTAGTATCAAAATAAATTAATCGTTTTAGTCATGTGAAATTCATTAACTCTTTTGTTTTTTACAGGTTCCCCATATGCAGTGAGTGGTAGCAGTGACATGTACAGAAAGGAGACCCTTTATTCCTCAGCAGCAAGGACTTCTACAGAGCCGAATGGGACCTTTTCTGGACCAGATATCAGCAGGGCTCCTGGGGCAGGACAAGGAGCAGACACTTATACGGTCTATGCGCTGCTGAATAAATAGCTGTTTCAGATACCTCAGGATGGAAAGCTGAAAATACCACTTTGGGCAAATTACACAGCGGTCCACATGCTATGCTGACTGGATATATTAGCTTTACTGCTAGAGTGTCTGTATCTCCACGGACCAATACACTTCAAGTACACAAATCACCTAACAAAGTCTTTCTTACTACAGCAATGTGCAAAGTTTACTTTTTATTTTCTGAAGAAAACAGAGTTAGTTACAGGCTGTATTTCTGGCCAAGAAGTCTCACAAAACAGAGCATGACTCACTTTCTGTAGCCCTTTTCCCAGTAACACATATGAGGAAGCCTGTGATCACCCTCAAACGGGCACAGGGCATGGGGAAGCCAGGGCAGCCTGGGAAGGGCACAGACTGCAGCCTCCGCGTTGGCCTCCTCCACTGCACTGGTTGCAGGATGCTGCCCAGCAGAGGATATTTGTCAATTCTGGCTGACTTCAGCAGCCAGGGTTCTCTAAAATTACTTCCTGGAGAAATCAGAGTATTTTTTTATGACATAGGAAGAAAGTGGTTTCCGATTTCAAGTTTCTGTTTGAAGTTTGACTTAAGATTTTTTTAAGGCATACTACCCCTCTGGGATTTCAGAGGGATTTACAGAACTACGTCCTGTGTACACAGCAGCACTCGGAGCAGGTTCACAGTGAGGAAGTTCCCTGGGCAGAGACTCCGCACGGCTGCCGAGCCCTGGGCTGCTGCTGGGGCCCAACCTGCCTGCGAAGCCCCTGCTACAGAGGCCGGGCCCTTCCCTGCCACAGCCGCAGCCCTACTCTTGGCTGGGGCAGCAAAAGCCCTCGTCCCTACAACTCATTCCAGCTCCCCAACTGACCTCTATCCCCGAGGGCTGAAGGAGAGCCTGAGGAGGGAGGAGAGGTGCCTTTTTGCAGAGTGATATGACTAGAAGCAGGCCTCACCATCCACCGCCGAGCGTAGTCCTACTTCAGACAGGTAATGCCATTTAATCCCGTTTCAGTTTCTCTCAAGGGTCCTTTTCAAATGCCACTGAAGTAGCCACACTCTCGTTACCTGCAGCCTACGAATGAGACCAACTTTCCTGGCTTTGCCATCTCTTTCCTGGGCCACCATTTCCCCATGGCAGCATCAACACCGCGCAGGCATCTATCTCACCAGCAGGCTTGTGCTGTCTCACTAACGTCCCACAAAGAATAACTTAAAATATTCAGTAACTGAGTATCTTAAAATGTGTGTGTATGTGTGTACCTAACACTGAATTTCTATGTTGTGCTGTGCTTTTTACTTATTCACTAGCTCTAAGATTTGTGATTTTAGCACATGGCAAGTATGTTACATTATATATACTAAGAAATTAGAGAAGGGTATAACAACTCAGAGGAGAGCTTTTAAACTAAGAAAAACAAACACAAAGCAAAAAAAAACCCACACAGTTTTAGACAGCAACAGAAACAACAGAAGTTAAGAAAAAATTATGCTATGCCATATTCTGTAAAGACAACTGCTAGCTTGTTTGTTATTATAAACAATAAACCATACTTACTTCACAGACACCTTACAGGGATTGATCACTTTGTACTCTACAGTTCTCAATATGCGAACCAGTGCCTCACATACCTTCCTTTGGGGGACTAACCTCACTGAAATGAACACAGCAGCTTGCAGTTTATAGTGAAGTTTCCTTATGTCCTTGCATGTATAATGTTTTATGTTGCAAAATAAAGGGGATTGCAGGTCCTGCCAGTAATTCCCTGGTCTCTTGTCACATCATCAGCAAAGTCTCAGCCACTACTTAGACCCTGAAGTTTCCAATTATCATGGATAAATGAGACAAAGATGAACTAATACAACAACATCCGTGTTAATTTGTGTTATCGTTGCTCCATAACCCGAAGTGAAGAGAGCTGAGGAAAGCACAGTTAATAATGACACTGGAGGCAGTGGATCTCACAATTCACTTTGTGCCCATCACAGCTTATTACCTATAACTTTGTGCTCTTTCTCTCAGCAAAGAAAGTATTCAGTGGCCAACTGTTTATTTACAATCATTAAGCTGCCCTTTCTGTATTATCTCTAGCACTATATTAAATTCTAAAAAATAATTTGAAGAAGTGAAGCAAGGAGTTGTTTTTTTTTCTGTCCCTGAGGCCCTGCAGCCACCAGATGTCACTGCTATTCTTGCCAAGTATGAGACAGCAGTTAGGTGGCACAGGAACCAACACTCTGGAAGGGATTTCAGCAGGAAACAAGCACTTAGAAAATCGTATTAATTATGCTGGTAAGTCTAATTATTCTGTTAAGTCAAAAGATCTCATCTTATGGACCGCAGCTATTAAAACAGGATCATGATCAAGAGCAAATACAGGCACTCAGCTAAGCGCGAGTGTCTCCATGGCCAACAGATCCTGCATCGGGATCCAGAGCCCTCCAGCACCAGCACCACCTGCCTCACAGCACAGCCCAACCAAGCAGGATAGTTATTGGATACACAAGATCTAAATGCAAGCAGAAGCCAGAACCACCTCACACATTTCCCCAGGACTGTGAAGCTGCTTCTGCTTGTATTTGCTGAACACAAAGTCCTCACAGACCTCCTGTGTGAGTGAATGAGGAGTCAAGACAAACTCAAAGCCAAGGGGTCAGGAACGACCATCAGTACTACAAGATAATCAACCTGCATATACCCTAGCAAGGTGAATGCAATATTATGTTATTAAAAATAGATCAGCACAATTTTTGCAAAGAAGATCATCAGAAAGAGATGGAGAAAGAAACTAAAATCTGTCTATACTCACTTGAAAGCCTCTCTTGCTTTGGGATGGCCAGAGAAACAATTCTGAGAAGCAGCAGAGAGCCTGGCCAGGCGGCAAACACACCATGATTAATGTGTGCAAATGCTACACAGGCTCAGCTGTTATTCACAGCCCAATCACAGAGTTTGTAATGATAAATACTGGAACTTCAAATCATATTTGACTCTAAAGTTCATTTTACGTTTGGCATATAAAGTTTGCCGCTACATGTGTGATATATACTTAGTTTTCACTAGGTAAGACTGGTATACTTTCACTAGTATAAGACATTTTAAATGCTTGACTCATGTGCAATGTGCCTGATAGTATGACTGCAACCACAGTTACAGCATCATACAGTCCCAGAAGAGTTTGTACACAAAGTCCCAGAAGAATTATTCATGAAAAATTACTATCAACTAAATCATTATCTCTGCACTAATTAAAAAAATAGTCTGTGTGTACAGCTATACTAGTACAGTTCCTGCAAAAGAGAAAAAGGAAATGTAAAGAGATGAGACATTTAGGGACATAGTCTAGCAGGCATAGTGCTGAAGGGTTACAGTTGGACTTGATGATCTTGAAGGTCTTTTCCAACGATAATGATTCTATTATTCTAGGATATTCTCAATGCCCATTAGTTAAGTACACTGCTAGCACTTGGATCTATAATAAAAATTAACTTTACAATATCCTTGTTAGGTAATATTGCATTTAATGCAATGGCACACTATTAACTTAAATCATCTTCCAAGTTTACACGGCAAAGTTACAGCACCGCTTCCTCGAACATCAAGCTTTCAATTATACCATATAAGAAAACAAACAAACAACACAAACTTCACTATTTAAACACAGTTTGTCACTCAAGTTTTTTGGGAACAAGTACATAGAAAAGGTTGTGAAATATCACCTGACACATAGGTCCTCATTTACAATTTAGGGAAGTCTCATTGCTGCTGTTTGCAAGAATTTCAAAGCTCCAAACACAGTGATTCACTTCAAGAATTTCTAGGAGTATCATACCATACAATCCTCATTTTCACAACTGTGTTAAGGACATCTTTTGTGTCACTTGTCTTTGAAGACAGTTATACATTTTGCCTACAGAAACAACAGCTTCTTTGGTTTGTCTTATAAAGAAAGTGTTCAGCAAGTAAAGTGTTCCAGTCCCAGTCACCTAAACCTTTCAAAAGTCCTTCAGAAACATGAGGAAAAATTATACACAGAATGATCTGCAGTTTGAAACAATGAAATAAGAAATTACTAACTTTGAAACCACTTGATACCTTTGGTACCATTTACTTGCATTAACCAGTGCTGATATATGTCATGCACATATGGCATACACATACCATCATGCTATGTAACTAGCAGTCATTTCTACCCAGTAATTCAAGCATTAATTTAAAGTCAGATGCATTTTGCCCATGGACAGACAGGATATGGAAACCACTGAGAGAGGCAGGAGAATATTTAAGCCCTGCAAGTCTCCTCAGTACTTCTACACAGCTTCACCTTGGCAGCTTTCAGCCCAGCACACTGCTCTTCACAAGACCCAGGCCAAATTTTCCAGAGGTATCTAGACTGAAGTGGGGCCTCTGCATAGTTAGTACTGCTGTGCCTGCAGCCTCGTACAAGCCTGGGCTCCTATTGCTGGCTCCTGATCACTCAAGTCACGGACTCCACTGAAGTTACACAGCTCAAGGTTACATTAAAATCACACATCAAGCCTTGCAGTCTTGTAAGAGGAGATTCTGAAGTAGTGCTCTGCAGAGTATTAGATTTGAGCGGAATTTTGTTTGAACTCACTATAAGTGCCCTAAAGAAAAACTTTCCAGAAATGTCTTGCATAAAGAACATGTTCAAAGAAGAAAAAAAAAAAAAAAAGAAAAACCTACCTGGTGGCTTCTTCCAACTCACTTCAGGTCTCAGCTGTACAAGTCTTCCATCAATGATATTCTTGTTTCTTTTAAGGGCTACACAGTCCCTGTTGAAGAAAATGGATGCATGGAAAATACATGAGTATCCTCACTGGATTCTAAATTACAGAAGCACACATCTCAAATAATTAACCAGAATATGTGCTAGCACAAAATAACACTGTTTGAATACACAAACTCTATACAAAAAGCAGAGGCAATAACTGTTCAACAATTACTCACTTTTTCTTTTTTTTTTTTTAAAAAAGGAAAGCAAATATTAATTTTTCATCCAAAATTCACATAATCCTTCCCCTAAAGGTAAGACAAATCAGCTAAGCTGATTCCAGCTGAATCTCAAACATTAAGCCATCAATCTAATTAAAACATTACTGTTCCTAATAAAGCATCTCTGTCTCTCCTGCTCTTGGCCTTAATCCCCAAACTCAGTCAATCTTCCCCAGGTAGGAACCATTTTAATACCCTACTATTTGTCATCTGGAAACTTCCACCTTCACAGAATAAATTTACTCCTCCTCAAAGAAACCCAGCCACTATCTTAAACCTGCTATTCCTCCTGAAACTATAAAAGCAATGAACTAGAAATTAGGATTGGAGTTTGAATTGGCAATGTAATGCATGAACCACAAACAAACTGCTACACGTAAATCAAGAAGAAAGCCAAAACCTAGAGCAGTTCAGAGCAAACTAAAGAAACTGAATGTTTTTCTGGAGTGACTCAACTCCCAACAGGTCAGCAGTGATCAGAAATGTGGTACTTGCCAGCTGCTGCTCAGTGAACTATCCCAGCGGAGATCACGAGGACAAGCCAGTAACCAGCGCTGTGGCACCAACACCCCGCGGCAGCGGGCACTGCATTGACACCCTTGCTGCCCTTACAGAAGACATTCAGTTCACCTCCACTTTGCAAGAAGAATCTGGGGATATGGTGTTCTTATAACACACTTATTTGATTTGTGACATTCAGAACCTTCTAACTCAAACAGTTTCCTTGAAACTTTAAATATTAAAATCAATTAATCCAAATGACACGGTAAAAATTTTGAAGACATTGTTACACTCGTAAGAATAAATTACAGAGCCCTGCTTAGAAATCCTGCTCTTAGGAACATACACTCATTGGCTTCCTAAAAGATTTAAACTCTCAGATGATCAGAATTTCTTTTAAAAGCAGGACATAGGCTCTAAATCTATCAAATGTTCTTCAAAATTGCCTGATTAATATTTTATCTACTGATTATCATCATGTGAATACAGCGACATCTTTGGCATTATAAATATCACTACCACATTAAATGCCTCAGTGAAACTGAAAGATTAATTTATTACTTAAAATATTCAATCCATCTCAGTTACTAACCCAGCATTCTCACAGCCTGGCATTAGAAATGTCCTTGTTGTCTCTGACCTGCCACATTGCATTATCTTCATAATTAAGCAGGAATCCAGAATAACAATTTTGACCACAATAAAAAAAAATAGCCTTGACTCACAGCCATTAAAGAGGTGAACATCATTTCTTCTTATTCAGAAGTCTCAGAGGATTTTTTAGGAGTAATAGCTTCAATTATAAAATAAGATTCAAGTGGGTGAATCAGCAAAAGCAGAAACACTATTTTAGTTAGGTGCACTTGCTATGTATATAGTAACAACTGACAAATCTCCTGAAGTTTGGTTTCATTAAGTGAAGTCTGGGCATCCAAACATTCCTGGTTGAAAACTCACCTTGAATTATGGCAATGGAAAGCTTTCAGTAAGCCCTTATGTTTCTTGCTTTATTAGCCTGGCTCAGATAAGCATGGTATTTTTTTGCATGCTCTAAGAGATCAAATTTAATGTCAACAGAGTCACTAAAGGATGGAGTTGGCTTCTTGTACCTGAGTTAGCAAGACAGGCAGAAGACGACAAATATTCATGTAGCAGTGTGAGGCAGGACTATCTCTGAATGTCAGGAGAGAGATTCCATGTTGATAAATTGGTAAATGAATTTTTAGATCAATGTTTTATTTCAGTTATACCTTCTATCTTGTAATTAGTCATTAAAATAACCAATGGTTTAAAATTCCTTCTGCAAAACAAATGCAAGAATGCAAATAACTCCTTTTAACTGGATCCCTTAGGTAGGGGGAGAGATTTGCAAATAAAATATTATGACAGAAAACTAACATATTCAGCTGCTTTTATATGTAGCTGAAATTATCTAGAAAACATCACTACCCACAATGTGTTCTAACCACTTAATATTTAAAGATCTGTAATTATTACAACTCTTCATTGGCCATGAGCATAGCTAGAAGTCTGTACCTGCTGGTCAGGGACACAATCTATGGCTTGCTTTGAGACTTCCTTTAACTCCATTGAGGTATCTCACTTGGAAAATATCCCCATCTTTAAAAGCTCCATGATTTCTAAAGATGCTGTATTCTGACAACAAAAATTATACATTTATGTTTCCATTCTCTGAATGCTCCCATTTGCAAGACTTTCCTTGAAAAAAGCTATCACTGACTGGAAACAAACAGCCTTTTTTCATTAAGACATGACTGGAAGCCAATGGAAAAAGCTGCCAATGCCGAATTCCTCTCTCTCTAGCGAATCACCGTTACATTTGCTCTTTTGTAGACCTCCCCTGATACCTGTGCAAGACACAAAGGATGCAATTATAGTAGAAGGACAAGATCTCATTTGAAAAATAAAAGAGAGGATACATGATGTTTGTGGTTGCAAATATTTGGGAAGTATCAATTTCACCTTCGCCAGTGCTTAATTATAATAAAACAAGCACGGAATGGCCTGATTTATAGAAGTGATGCTGAGGCTTTTGGCAAAAAGCTAGGAGGGAACACTGTGGACTGTTGCTTTTGTGCAATTTAAGAAACACACTTGAAAATTTTCAGGGCATGCATTTCAAGATAAAACTCAGACACCTGAATGTATAAAACATTTACAGAAATGGTGTATTTTTGATAAACCAAAACTTAACCACACACGCACAAAAAAGGTCAGATTCAATACTGTTTAGCAGAAGGGCACATCCTGATGTTTTTCATTTCAGAAATTTTATCTGCAAAATTTAGCTTTGTAAAACTGTCCTGTTTCACATCCTTTGTTTCATCTGTACCTCAAAAGCTTATACTTTTGCTCTCAGCTTTAACCCAACAATATTTAGCATTGCCAGGAAAAATGTCACATTCCCAACATTTCTGTCTTTGAAAGGATTTGTGCTTAGCTTTAGAGTCAAATGCCTTATTAACGTGGTCTTTTCAGATAGAAATATCACTTTTAGTAGAATGCATGTTTGTTAGCTATTAAAAATATAGCAGATTATATTTTCCTAGCAAAGGAAAAATTGTAGTGTGTTGCTTTAGGACAAGGTAAGTAAAGATGACTTTCAGATGCTTATAGATCAGGAACTATTAAAGCTGCAGGCCTGAAATGTGGATTTCCTGTCAACTTTAATTGCCTTGTGCAAACATTCAATTATGTACAGTCATTTGAAATTAACTGGAATGAAGAAGTTTTGCCAACTTTCTGGTATTCACACTGATGCAGTAAGATGGTGACACGGAGCTGTGATGCTGTGGCTCTGTGTCAGTGAGAAATGAACACGAAGCTCTGGGACTACAAAAAGATGCAAAAGGACCTGACAAAGGCTGAAACGAGAGTACTAAGTACTTATTCTTATAGAAGTCAAAACGGATATGCTAAGCATGACATGAACAAAAAACTGTAATAACTTTCAACACAAAACATATATAGGATAGATATGTTAAGAAACCTCTGCAATCGCGCCCTTTGATGCACAGTGGTTGAGATGCAGCTGTCAGCAGCAAGAATATCCACGTGTGTCTAGCTCCAGCTGCAGGGACCCCAGGTTCTCCTTTGATACAATACTGCAGTGGGGTTGCCACTACGGTTTAGTAGCTACACCCATGTTTGACTGCATCATAACAATAATAAAAGAAAATAGAATGAATTCTGAAATATGACAGCGTGATAGAAATGACCCAGGACACAACTCATTAGTTACATAAATTCATTACACCACTTTCACAAATCTTTATTCTTTGCATATGAGCACTGCTAGAAATGTTCTCCCTGTTGTTACCTTTTATGATTTGAGAGGATGGCAACTATGCTATTTTTAACCAATAAAACAGTTTATGGTCTGCTTTATTCTTTACAAGACAATTTGGGGAATGGATTGTTTCTGGAAATCCAATACCTGGTATAGGAGTGAAGAATTTGGAAAAAAAAAAGATTATCTTTGGATTTGGATACCTCTGTTCGAGATTTCATATATAGAATATAAAAATATAAAGTTTAATTATAAAAATAACCAAATTTCAAATCAGTAATTTGTTCAAAAATAATAATCAAAGGTACCTGCTACTTCTTGGCAATGAAGAAGCTACACATTGTTTCAGGGCATTGTATGGAAAAAACAAAATCACCACAAATATGTTTTCCATCACTGAGATTACTGCTTGTCCAAATTAAACAATAGAGAACAATGAGTAACATGAGCAACAATTACAATCTAAAAATCAAAAAAAAAATCACTAACAGTGAAAGCAGCACTTAATTTTTGTTTGAATAATTAACTTTCAGTGAACTCACAACTTACCCTACATGCACTCTAAGTTACCAATTAAACATCTAGCCTATTCTGCCTCTGCTGCTTTTCAGCAAGGATGAAAAAGAAAATTTTTTATGACATGGACGTCCTGGGTCACTGCTGTTATACAATAATTAGATAAAAGTCAGAAAGCACTGTAGTCACTTTTTAGTTATCTATATCTAGCTGCATATACTATCGTCCCTTCTCCAACGACAGTACAGCCTCAGGACTATCTTATTTTCTGTCACTTCAGTTGAGTGAAGGTTTTTGCCCATCTCTAAGTCTGTGTCGGGAGAAGAAGGGTATCACGCACACGGGGTACAGTCTGCCCTCTGCAACACTTTGTACTGACCACACAGCTCTGCTGGCTGCACTGGAATCATTCTGCACTCATGTCGTTCTGTATTTTCTTCAGTCCTTGGTTCTTTAATTGACTAATGTACTAGATTTGTCTTATAAGTGAAAGTGGAGAGGTCTCTACAGGTATAAACAGACATACTATAATTAGGATTCTTTTTATATATATACACACTAGTTTGGAAGCTGGTAGCCATTTCTAGAATGCTCAGTGCCTAATTCAGACCCTCAAAATAGGTCCGCAGTAGTACTCGAGTGAGAACTTGTGTTGGTCTTCTGTAGTTCTTTGCTCAACAAATACAGAAACAAGAGGCAATATTCTGACATAAATACAATTACCATCAATGTATTCTTACGCCCGACTTTGTCTGAAGATATATGTTTTGTGCATGCTGTTTTCTCCATTATTGAGTATTCACAAACAGATGGACCCAAAACTGACTGTCTAATTATGCTAAATGTATTAGAGAAACACACTGATATTAATGGATTGTTTATACTTTAGCAAGCAACTAGAAGTAGGAAGAGGGCTGGAACACCCCCCAAGAGTTTCTATTGCCATTCACCTGTAATTTTAAAATGAGTCTACATTGATGATCATGTTAAAAAAGTCATGCAGAGGAGCAACAGCTGTCTCTGAATCACCTGCCTGCACAGTGTACAGTAGAAAGTGGTATTAATGCTCAGAGGAAAGTGGCTCTTATCTTTGATAGGCATCACAGCCAACATAGCATCACAGTAAAGAACCTCTGATGACTCCACATCTTTCATTTTATATTGTGTACTTTTACAAAAATAGTCAATAGTCAAAAATAATCAAAAATAGTCTAATAGTCAAGACTATTAGATGACTTAAGTATAGTATTTATTTACCTTTCTTCACTAGTAACATTGCCAACTAATCCATATACACATTGGTGCAATTGACTTCTGTTAGCCAGGATGTCTGCAGACAGCAAACCTCAGCTGTGCGCCTTCACTCCAGAGTTGGACTGCTCTCTGCCTGCAAGCTTAAACCATTCAGAAACAATGCTCTTGCCCGCAATGCCCATGAGTATTTAAAAAGCACACTTTAATCAAGGAGTTTGAATGCTCAGTTCTATTAAGGAATATCCAAAGTGTGGAATTTCTAAAGTATCTGTAAAATTAAATTTGCTAACACCAATAAAAAAATAGGAAAAAAAAGGAAAAAAAGGTGACCTCCAATAGAAAAAGCAGTCAAGATTTATCAGAGAAACAGTTATGAATTATTTGTTTACTTCTTATAATACTGTGGTTTTGGATTTCAGCACCATTCCTTGAAGAATTTTTCATTTTAATCTCTTCTAATAAGCAACTATTTTTGTATCGATCTGTTCTAAAAAAAATGAATAAGTTTTGTGCTTTTCATGTAAAGCTACTAGAAACTAATATTTCTTACAATTATACCAGTAACAATTCAGAAGATTTCACTGGGATCTGAATGATGGCAGGGTGAAGGAGGGGAGACTCAGCAAATCTGCCTGAGGGGCACGAACGGCCTCAGCCGCTGGATGTGAAACATGGTGATTTTTGGTTACCTGGCGGGGGACAGCGCGGACCCCTCCTTTCCTCCTGGCCAGCTCCACACGTGCGGAGGGGCCTGGCGGGAGCCCCGCTGTGCTGCTGCAGCTGCCGCTTCCCCGAGCTGGCTGCACAAGCCCTGCTGCCTCATTCCGAAACCTTCCAGGTGTCCTCAGACCACCCAGGTTTCCTCCCTGCTGGGTTTTCCCGGGCAGGCAGTGGCCAGGGAGCTGCGCTGCCTCACGGCAGCCTTGGCCTCGGGTGCCGGGGCCGCGGCTCCGGGCAGCCCAGCCGTGGGAGCAGCTACTGGGATGGGGCCAAGGCCCTGGCTAAGCTGGCCCAAAGCCATGGGGAAGCGAGAGGGAGGAAGACAGGTCTGGAGCCAGGCCAGATGAGAGATCGGGCTGGCGGGGGCTGGAGGGAAGGGCCAGGAGCCCTGTAGCCGCCCACGGGCTTCACAGAGCTCTGCTCTGCGCCCCACCAGCCTCCAGGCCACTATCAGTACCACAATGTGCAGCCCAGCAGGAGCCAACAGCAGATGTCAGCCTTGAACTACATATTTCTTCTCCAGGTTTCCCATCCCAACAGTTTACATCGCTCACTGGCACCTAGAGAGATCTGAAATACCTCTGTGAAAATATCCAGGGGTAACAGGAGCAGGAGGAGAGGAAGGAGTCCCTTGGCAAAACAAGGAGGTGAAAGTCTGGGTAGAGCCCGGCCACGCGAGGGGTCGTGCTCGAGCAGGCGGTAATGCTGCTTTCCCTGGCAGTTCGGCAACCTCCTGCCATTTGCTGATCCAAACGAGTCAGGAACTTGCAGAAAACAAATAAATGAAAGAAAAGGAAATAGTAACGTAACCTCATGGAGCATTTCCAAAGAAATATCCAGGTCCTCTGTCAGCGTAAGCCCCTACGTTCGTTTGAAGTCTTGTAGAGAGTTACCCTTTCCATGCACGGGTTCCCTGTACCCATTGGTAACGTGGTGGGACAGCTACTCCTGTGGGACTGGAAAGGGGAATTTGCTTCAGTGCTGCTGTGTTTAACTGGCCAGAACACATGATCTGGAAACGTCCTGGGCTCCGCAGGTTGCCTCAGTTCTGCACTCTTAAAAATATTTAAACAGGAGCTACGTAACTAGTCCAGTGCTTTAGCTAAAAACGTCACCTGGATTTCTAAAGCTGAATATCAATGCGGACTAATAAACTACTACTTGCTGGGTTATCTGTACAATAGGCATTTGGCTTCCCCTTGCAAACAGGGAGACTCTTCCGTGCTATCATCCTTGGGTGCAGCTGGCTAGAACACAAGTTATTACAACAACTGAGTTTGAAGGGCAGGGATTTGAACTGAGCAATAATTTGCAAAATGGGACGAGACAAAAAAAGTTAATTTTCTAGGCCTGCTTTCCAACTGCAGTGCGTTATCCTGGCACCAGGCAGGAGCTCTAGCATCATTTTATTCAGTCAGGCATTTGTCAAACTCTAAAAGTGGTGCCCTTTGGCCAAGCGGATTTTTCCCCTATCCAGACAGAACACGTAGCACCTGAGCTCCCAGCCCCTTATCTCCACTGAAGATTTATCAGTCACGCGTGCTTTGAGCATTTTGTCATGTCTCTCTCCTCCCCAAAATATGACTGAAGCCAAATCCATGCCTAAGGCCAGTGGGGATGTGCACAAGGCCATGAAGGGCATGGGCACACGGCCCTCCCCTGCTGTCGCTGGCCCTCCCGCTGGCCCCAGCTCCCTTCGCTGTCCCCAGGGCTAGTTCAAGCGGGCCGCTGTTGGCAAGCAAGGCGGCCCGGACAGCCGGGCTGCCACAGGCACGGGGCCAGGCGGGTGGGCGGGCGGCAGCTCGGGCCGCTGCCCGGCTCCCTGCGGCCCAGCCCCGGGAAGGGGCCGCCCGCGCCTTGCCCATAAGGGCGGGACGGCTCTGCCCAGCGCCCGCGGCTCCGAGCCCGCCCCTCCGCGCGGGGATCCGCAAGGATTCGGGAAAGGAGGGAAATCCATCACGTGCGGAGGGAGGAGGCGGCCGCGGCCGTTGCCGAGCTCTGCCGGAGCGGGCAGCAGCGCGGCGAGCTCCGGCGGCAGCGGCGGCGGCTCCCG